>JASPKZ010005314.1:627500-654405 GCA_030220185.1 Diploptera punctata
ATACAACTCCTGATTTTGTAGACTGGATAATCCTGACAACTTGCCGTCCGCTCACGCATAAAGTGATAATAGGAGGGTCAATGATTCCAACGTGATATAAGCTGCTTGCTTACTTATGTTGCGGCGAGGAATATGCAGATCTCAATTTACTAATATTAGTTATTGCTATGGTAGTGTGACCGATTCATATATCTATATTTTCATTAATTTTTCCTGTGTTATAATGTAATTATAACCCAATCGTCTTATTCTCACCATCTCTTGTCATTGCCTTCTAATATCACACGCATGTCTTGGAGTTAGAAAATAAAACTTAATACTCTATAAACGATTACATAATTTAAAAAATAAAATATATTTGACAATAAATAATAAAACAATACACCAATTAAAATTTGTAATTAAATAACTAATGACATATAAATATCTTATATTATTGTTCTTTCTTTAACACTGGTAGTTAAAATAATTTCAGTTTTCTCATATTTATAAAATCATCAGACTTGTAATATGATGGCCCATATAATTCTCATTTGTTTAATTGATAACATATTTGCCTTTATACACAGAAATATAAAAATGCGTGGATACAGATATATATAATTTAGCCAAGTTGTTATAATGTAATTATTTTGAATGGTTTATTCACTTTTCTGTTATATTAATTCTTAAACATCATTTATTTTCACTAATGCGACATAAATCAGTTATTTGAATTTATTTTGAATACTTTAAATATTGAAATGATCAGATTTATCGACAATAAACATTAAAAAAAATGCCAATTTTTCCCAAGTAGACCTTGAAATGTCCGTCAGCTTTTCGTTTCCAAGTCATACTTAACTGGGTCATTTACGACTTCTTAAATATTCATCATACAATTAAGAAAACTCTCTCGATATTTCTCTTTAGTTTGCTTGCGGAACATTGACTTTTAATTGTATAACCAACTAATTCCCTGGAACTATCGAACCCGTAGGTTCATGGCTGTGCGGAAATAAGCTCTCTACACATCCCTATCCCGAGATGTTTTCCAATCATTCACTGTATTATCTACTTCCCACAAATCATGGTTCGTTATTCTCCCACCTAATTCTTTGTCTATCAACTGGGCGTTTTCCATCTGGCTTTCCTACAAGAAACCTCCATGCACCTCTTTCATTTCCTCTTCGTGCAACATGTGCTGACCATCTTATCTACGAGATTTAACTGTTCTTATTATATCTGGTTTCCTATAAAGACAATATAGCTCACTCTTATGCAGTCTACTCCATTCTCCTGTCTGTTCATCTCTCTTTAGTCCAAAATAATTGTCAAAATATTATCAAATGCTCGTTATCTATTTTCCTTATTTAAAGTAAGAGGGCATGTATCACATCCGTGTAACTGGGAGGATAACATTTTTATTTATTTTCAGTTTAACATTTTTCTTCTTCTTTGAAAGGAGTTGTAATGACAAGAATTCTGTAATGCATATTTTATTTATATAAGGAATATATTTTAAAATAAACATCATTCTGTTTCTCTATTTTCGTTTTCATTCAATAATGGCACATATCATTAAATTATCTTTTTAATTTATAATAATGTAACATTAACAATATATTAATATTAACATTTCTACAACACAACACCACTGATTTCCTGTTAGAAGCATAAAGTCGATCACGACTTGTTAGGGATATTCAGAGATGAACGAAACAATCACAATATGTTCCACTGAGCGAGAGTTTAATCCCATTAATACAGTTGAGTATGTATCGAATTATTTTTTAGAAGAGGTGTTTGTTCTATCAGAAATATCACAAAAGTATACGGAGGGTTCTTTCCGATCTCTGAGAACGATTTGCCAAGTACTCGTACATTGTGACGCTGGAGTGTGAGTCATCACGACAGGAGTGTGCGAGGTGATCAAACCTGTCAGTGTGCTGCTTCTGTTACACACGCCTAAGCATATAGACCCGTTTTGGGAAGGGTACATTACTGCCCTTTCCGACGCTAATTATAGTTATTCCGCGATTATTCAGGCTTCCAAAAAACGTAATTTTGTGGTGTCAAAGCCTTAGATCAGTGCTTAATAAAAAGGGAAAGGGTCGCTTGGGATTAATTCCAAAGGAAAAAAAACGGGCAAATCCACGACCTGCTACTACCCGCACCCCAGATGTGATCCGAAAGGTCAAGGCCCATGTCTCTGGTAATAACCCTGCCAGGCAAAGAGTGATTGCAAACAGATTGGGAATATTTTTTAAAACTGTAAACACCATAATAAACAAAGATTTTAACATGGAGAAGCGTCACAAAAGCAGGGTTCATAAATTATTGCCACATCACATTGCCGAACGACGCACCAACAGCAGGAAACTCTATGAAAAGCACCTGGCAGGAGGAAAATGGAAATGTTTGGTCACATTTGATGAATCATATGTTTATCTAGGAGACTGCAACAAACCCCCGGCAATTTACTACAGAGAAAGTGGTGAAAAAAATTTTCAAAAGTGGTATGCCGAATGCAGAGAACGTTTCTCCTAGGGATTTATGGTCATCGCGGGATATTGCTACAATGGAAAACTGACCGTTCGTAGAGTAGCTAAAAAGGCCAAAAGCAACTCCCAGTACTACCAGGAAGACGTTCTCACCCCACTCTTTTTACTCTTTAGTAACCTGGTGGTTTCCCGTCTAATACTACTCAACTGCTCTAAATTTACCTCATTTGGTTCGTGTAACCATTTCATTTTGCTAGCTTTCTTTTCTTTACAATTCGGCACATTCCCCATCAAACCATTTCTTGTTTTGACTCTTTTTTAAATAACCAATATTTCCTGATGCTGACAATTGAATAGTAGCCCTCATTCTTTATTTATATCAGTTTCTTCTTTGTTTGCCACATTGTAATCTGAAAGTTCCAGTACTACAAATCTATTAGCAATTTTGATTTGACATTTGTGCCGCATTTCAACATTTCTCAAGTTTTTTAAATCAAATTTTTCAGAATCATCTTTTAGCGTTTGTTCCTCTCATAAGCGATAGCCGTTGTCTGATTTTCACTCTGACCAGATAATGATCCGAACTGCAATCTGTCCCTCTAACTGATCTAACATCGATGATGCTACTGTGCCAGCGTTTGTCCACTAATACATGATCTATCTGGTTCCGAGTTTCTCCATCTGGAGACGTCCAGGTGTATTTATAAATATCCTTATGCTAATGTTGTGCTCTTAAGAATGAGATTCTCTGATGTGGCAAAGGTGACTAATCTAACGCCATTGTCGTTACTATCTTTATGAAGACCGAATTTGCCTATTGTTGGTTTGAATATATCTTCCCGCCCCGCTTTTGCATTAAAATCTCCTAAGACAATTTTCATATGATATCGTGAAAGGATATCAAATATGCATTCTAATTCTTCATAGAACTCGTCCTTGATCTTGTCATCTTTATCTTCTGTGGGAGCATGTACACTTAGCGACAAAAAGAATGAGCCGCTTCAAAAAACAGAGTTCTTGTTATGGCCCACTGCGCGTAATCAGAAAGCCATAGCTGAGGTTCACGAGGTAACGTTTAATGTTTGAAATACGCTGTATTTGGTTTTAATGGTCTTAAATAGTTAAGAACAGTGAAGGAGACATGTTTGTAGATATTTAAGAGTGTTGGACAAATTAAATATTACTCAAATTGCGACAATTTAAATGAAGTTCAACTCTCGTTCATAGTGTAAAAGTAAACACGACAACTAGTATCAGGCGTTCGAATAGCGTAGATGGTTAAACTACTTACAAGAAGATGAAATGTATATGATAACCAGGGTTCAAACAAAACCTGCGACATTTTTTTTCTTCATTGTATTTTCACAAAATACATCCTATAAAATTTAATTCCTGCCACATATTCAACGTTCATTTTACACTGCCTCTGTAACACAATTTACCGACTGCTATACATTTCATCATCATCATCATCATAGTACATTCACGAATTTAGGCCATTTGTTGACCTGTTTCGGCCTCAAGAGAAACACCATCCAGAAGTCTTTTGAGTGGACGTCCTGGTCTTCTTCTTCCTGCAGGTTGATATCTTAACATTAGTTTGGGTATTCTGTGATCTTCCATTCGATGAACATGTTGTATCCATCTTGACTTATAATCAGAAATTTTGTTTTCTAAAGATTCCATGTGTAATTCTTCTAAGATGTCTTCATTTTTTGTGATCTAGTAGTGTGTATCCTGCAGTCCTCCGAAGATATCTCATTTCAGCAGATCTAAGTCTCTGTATATCCTTCTGTTTCAACGTCCATACTTCGCTACCATACAAAAGAGTTGGAAGAGCCAGTTTTTTATACACTTTCAGTCTTGAATGCTTTTGGACTAACTGTGGCTTGAAGATAGAATTTATTAACCCTAAAATTCTTAAAAATTTAGATATTTTTGCATTTACATCCTTTTCTTCTTCATATGAGATATTGCATCCTAGATATGTAAAATTATTCACCTGCTCCAAAATTTTATTGTCCAGTACAATTTTACTTCTGACAGGATCTACACCTTGAAATGCCATAATTTTTGTTTTTTCTGTAGATATCATATTTCAATTCCTTCTGTTTTTTTTCGTGTTGAGACTTGAAAGTAGTTTTGAAGTTCCTTAGGACAGGTTACTGGCCCGACGCTAAGTAGTCCAGTGGTAGGGCTGCTACCTTTTAGTCTCTGGACAGACATTAGGATACCGCATTTACTCAGTACCTGATGGAACGGTTATACCGCCGTGACTCGGTCCTCAGAGCCTCGTTTGTGAAAACAGGTTGTACCACGAGAAGGTGAGGATGAGAATTGGGTAGGAGAGGTTATACACACGTCACTACCCCTTACAACCCATACATTTCATTGTGCGTGAATACACGTTTTTATAAAGTTTAATAATGATGCTATAAATTTGTGTAATAAAATATAATATAGTATCATATATTTATGTGTTTATTTATTTATTACGTATTACCGAGGAAAAAGTTTCAACCTTCAATTAAAATATTTAGTTTATATATATCAAGCCCATCATAATAATAGCTCATAGATGCTGGACAATAAGAAAATAATAATAATAATAATAATATATTATTATTATTATTATTATCCGTCATCTATAAAAAATTTATAATAATAATGGGATGTATCAATTGATGTGAAGAATGTAATTACCTGGGGATCAACATTAACTCAAAATGTCCCCAAGAAAATGACATAAAATATAGTATTCAGAAAGGCAGATCGGTTATAACATTGTTAAACTGAGTTATGTGGGATAAGAGCATACGAATAGATAACAAATTAAAAATTTATAAATCCATAATTCGAAGCACGCTAACATTCGGTGCAGAAACTTGGCATCTGAATAAAAATTTGAGTTTAAAGCTTATGTCTACCGAAATGGATTCTTACAGACGCTCAACTAGACATTCTAAATTGGAAAAAAATCATAAATACAATCATCACACAACAAATGAAAGTCCAAAATTCAATATTGGATTTTGTGAGATACAGACAACTAGAATGGTATTGTCATATACGTAGGATACCAGAGAAAACACTACCCAGACAAGGTTTGGAATGGATTCCACCTGAAAAAAGAAAGAGAGGTGGACCAGATTTAAATGGATGGATGATATAAGAAGAGATATGAGGCAGCTAGGTCTGGAAGAATTCGAATGAGAAGATAGAGAAGAATAGAGAAAGAAGATAAGAATTTAAAAATATTTGGGGCATAGAAGTTGTTTTATTACACTATTAACCTGTTTATAAATAAGTAAATAATAATATTAGTAATAAAAATATTAATACTTCCAAATACTTAGTACGTTTTTCCTTAAGAATGAATATACAGAATAAAATAGAAAGCACTTCAACAATTAAAAAAAATTAACCTCACCGGGAATCGAACCTGCGACCTCTTGTATACAAATGAAGTCAATAAGCACTGAGCTAAAATTTGGCTGCCTTGTTGCGCTTAGAAAGAATACTCTTCAAGGAAGAAGGAAAAAAAGTATTGTAGCACTACTGTGCAATTAGTTAACTCGTGTGAATCGCGCGTTAGAACTTGAAATATTCTACATCAGGAGTTGGCTCATTCTTTTTGTCGTTAAGTGTACATTTACGATTATAAAATCATGTCGTTTACTCTGTAGAATTATGTATATCTTATCACTGACAAACTTAATATCTCGGATAGCGGACAGGATCCTCCTCCTGACTAAAAAACCCGACATAATCCAAGTCTTTCTGCACCCCGGTAGTATAATGCAAAGCTTCCTGATTTTAACTACCTTCTACTGGCCACCTAACTTCCTTTAAAGCGACTATAACCAATTGTAATTTATCTAATTCCCACGTTAATATCTCTAGTGCCCTGCTATTA
Organism: Diploptera punctata; assembly: GCA_030220185.1. Classification (NCBI taxonomy): domain Eukaryota; kingdom Metazoa; phylum Arthropoda; class Insecta; order Blattodea; family Blaberidae; genus Diploptera; species Diploptera punctata. Next base: position 633,900 of record JASPKZ010005314.1, read on the forward strand.
TATAAAGTCCTAACATTCCATGTTCTAGGAACATGTCCCGGTGTTTGAGCCTTTGGCATGGGTTCCCTGAAGTAGTCCCCGCCCGGAGAACCGAATGAGGGACTATTTGACCTCCGGAAAATTTTACCCCAGTTGAACCCATGTCCGCATTTCTTACGGTGAAGATCGTCACTCTTTGGACGAAGGTACATTTTTCGTCTGGCTTATCACCTTCGACCAGTCCAGCATTGGTAACCCTATCGGCAGCAATGCTACCGTCGGCATAGCTCTCGGGATCATTTATGCACGCAAACCACACTCATATCATCAATAATATAACATTCCTTATGATCAGCACCATGGGCTAATGAACAGTGTTTCTGACTACAGTTCATGAGGTTTGGGGTTCGATTCCAAGTAAGACCATAGGAATTTTTCTTTAAAGGGAATTATTCCTGTAGTTGCCCATGGTCTGGAATATAGATTAAGTTTAGGTTAAGGAGTATCCTGGCGTTTCATTACATTTTATCATCCATCATATCATCGGGGTAACGTAACTCCGCCTTTTAGGTGCCTCAACCTAAGAAATGGATTAAATTCCGCCAATGCCAGAGGAGAAGAAAAAATGTCATAAAATACAACTAGTTCCCTGCAGGCACATATTTTCAACACCTGTAGATTGTCAACCAAATTATTTTTTACCTAACATGAAATGAGGTGAAGTGAGATATGAAATGTATTATAGAGAAATGAAATGACATGGAGGGGAGGGAAGAGGGAATGGAGAGTGTTGGTGGAATGACATACGGGAATCGGACAACCCTGAGAATATAAGATAATCCGGTATATCCGAGCATCAATACCCCTTTGTAATCGCCAAGATTCGAAAATGGGATCCCAGTCGGGGCAAAGATTCGAACCTGGGATCTCAGTCGGGGCTAAATTTCGAACGTGGGATGTCGGGACCAAGTTTCGAACCTGGGATCCCAGTAGAGGCAGCCGCGCGCGCGCGCTAGCCACGCTTCCATCTAGATGGTTTGGAATTAATGTACTCAGGCTTACTGCTAACAATGAAATACCTAGTTAATACATCTGAAGAGAAAATGTTCTGCCTAAATTGGGATTCGAACCCATTATCTCTAGATTTAAGAGCTGGTGAACAAACAGTTATGCTATTCAGACAATCCCAGTGCAGACATAGGGGCCTACACATTTTTCTCTATTTGAAATCCTAGTGTACTCTTATTAGTGAACTTCTGTTCACATTAAAACATAGCCACTTTACTAAGAAGACATGATGGTGTATGTTTCGTGCCATACAGGCTAATCACGAAAGTAATGTGAATTTAAGTTCATTAAAAGGGTAGACGGGGATCTAAAATAGAGAGGAATTTGTATCTGCACCGCGATTACATAAATAGCACAACTCTTAATGCGCCAGCTCTTAAATCAGGAGATATGGGTTCAAATCCCAGTTTAGGCACAACATTTCTCTTCAGATGTATTAACTAGGTACTGCATTGCTAACAGTATGCCTGAGTACATCAATTCCAAACCGTCTAGATGGAAGCGTGGCTAGCGCGTGCGCGCCTGCCTCAACTAGGATCCCAGATTCGAATCTTGGTCCCGACATCCCACATTCGAGTCTTGGCCCCGACTGTGATCCCAGGTTCGAATCTTTGCCCCATCTTTGCGATGTATATTAAGATCTTATATTTTAATCATATAAAAATGAAGTTTAAACTTTGCAATTAATATAACATTTTTATTTAATTTATACATTTTTGTAATAAGATGTAAGGTACAAATGTATTTAAATTAAAATAAAATAGTGGTACTGTTTTATTAAAACATGAAAAATGCTCAGCTGATTTTCAATACAAAACAAAGATAACAAATCTATAGAATTATAAAACCAAACAATTTTCTTTGTGATATTCTTAATGGATTTTCGAATTTGAAAATGGAAATACGAGGAAAATATGTTCACATAAATGTGTAAGCTAAATAATTTGGTTATTTTACGTAAATGAATCTTGTAGATTTTTTTAAGAACATTGGTATTTGTTTTTACTGGAACTGCGACGTCGTCCATTCTTGCCCTTCTTACATTTCTTCTGAGCCTCGGAAGCTTGTCTGATATATTCGTGTTTTTGCTCACAACTCATGGATTTCCACATCTATGCTCCCTTCTTCGCAATAACGCTTGCACGGGTACCTGTACCTTTATATATTTCTCTCGAACAATCTTCAAAAAGTTGAAGAAAGGGTTCACATTTTACCATACTTTCCACTACATCTTCTCTTCGATGTCCTTCGTCGTCTGCCACGTGATCTAGACCTTGATCTACATCTTGAACTAGATCTTCCTTTTCTTTATCTTTTACTACGTCTTCTGTTCGAGGTCTTTACTCGTCTGCACATCTAGATCTTAATCTAGACCTTGATCTACATCTTGAACTAGATCTTTTACTTCATCTTCTCTTCGAGGTCCTACTTCGTCTGCCATGTGATCAGGATCTTGATCTACATCTTGAACTAGTTCTTCCTCTTTTTGACCTATTACCGTCACTTTTGTTTCTAGCTCTACTTCGCGATGACATTTGTTTAAAATTATTCTTCTATTTTTGTGAACAAAATGTTCACTCTTCTAATTTTGAATTTAATAGCTGTTGTCATGGAAATCTTTAACAATATTATATATCCTTTTTTTTTGAAACAGCTAGAGAATTTTAACAATTTTATATTTGTTCATTGTTATGATTGCACGCATACTTACTTACTTACTTACTTACTTACTTACTTACTCACTGGCACTATCGAGCCCGTAGGTTCATGGTCGCGCGGACATAAACTCTCCATACATCCCTATCCTGAGCAAATGATTTCCAATCATTCCCTGTATAATCGACTTCCCTCAAATCATAGTTAATGTTATTCTCCCACCTCATTCTTGGTCTACCAGCTGGGCGTTTTCCCTCTGGTTTTCCTACAAGAAGCTTCCATGCCCACATGTCCTGTGCACCACATGTCCTGCCCAACGCAGTCTACGAGATCTAACTGTTCTTATTATATCTGGCTTCCTATAAAGACCATGTAGTTCATTGTTATGTAGTCCTCTCCATTCACCTGTCTGTTCGTCTCTCTTTAGTCCAAAAATTTTCCTAGGTACTTTATTCTCAAATACTCTTAATTCCTTTCCTCCCTTAAAGTAAGGGTCCATGTTTCGCATTCATATAATATAACTGGTTGAATAATAGTCTTATGCATATTCAGTTTAACGTTTTTTGAAAGGAGTTGGGACAAACAAAAGTCTCTGTAATGCACAATAGCATGCATTTCCAGAAATTGTGCCTATGTTTAATTTCTTTGTGCATCTCATTCCTATTTATGATTATTGTTCCTAGGTATTTGAATTCAGCCACTTCCTCAAAATTTCCCTCATTTGCCATTAGCTGTCCATTTTCATTATATAATGTATTTCCACGTGTGGACATATATTTGGTTTTATTATTAATTACTTCCAGTCCTAATTTCTTAGTGTTAGTCAATAGTGTGTGCGTGTTGTCCTTTAGTATCTTCCCGCTATCGGCCAGTAGTACTACATCATCAGCATAAACCAAGAACTTATTAATACCATTGAGTTGTAAACTTCCTCATTCTCTAAAGATTTAATAGCATGCCCTCGTACAAAATGAAATAGTAGAGGAGATAGTGCATCTCCTTGCTTCAACCCACTCTGGATTTCAAAAGTGTCCGAATACTGTTTGCCTACACGCACCCTATTCTGTGTGCCATTTAGAAACATTCGTATAAGTCTAACTAACTCTTTAGGAATTCCTAACTCCAGCAGGATACAAACTTCTGCCTGTTAATTGAATCGTGTGCTTTTTTTTAAGTCTACGTATAGTTAATGTACAGTACCATTATATTCCCATTTCTTTTCTAAATCTGTCTTATACTAAAAGCTGATCTGTTGTAGACCTGTTTTCTTCTAAATCCACATTGATGATCACCAAGAATGTCATCAAAATGAGTAAGTCTGCTTACTAATTAACCTATATTTGTTAGAATTTTGTACGAAGTTGAAACTAATGAGATGTCCCTGTAGTTGTTGCAATCAGTTTTACCTTCTTTCTTATAAATTGGTACGATAATAGATTCTTTCTGTTCATCTGGGAGAGCTTCTATTTCCCAAATTGTACTAAGCAACCGGCGTATCTTGTCCATCAATGTTTCTCCCACTGATTTTACCAGTTCTGCTGGATACTCATCTGAACCTGATGCTTTATACATCTTCAATTTTTCTATCTCCATTTGAACCTGTAATGAACTTGGTTCTGCGACTGGCATTTCTGCTGTCTGTAAATTATCCTCCTCAATGTCCTGTTCTGTATATACATTTAATAGCTGATTAAAGTAACTTTTCCATCTATTTAATATACTCCTGGAATCGGCAATCATATCCCCACTTTCATTCCGAATTATGTTTGTTCTAGCCTGAAACCCTTTCTACTCTCTTCTAATTCCCTGATATAATTCTCTAATGTTCCTATTTTTTGCATTCATTTGAAACCATTAATCTCTCTCAAATATTCCCTCTTTTTTTTACTCTTTAGTAACCTGGTGGTTCGCCGTCTAATACTACCCAATTGCTATAAATTTACCTCATTTTGTTCGTGTAACCATTTCATTTTTACTAGCTTTCTATTCTTTATAATGTTGGCAGATTCCTCATCAAACCATTTCTTGTTTTACCTCTTTTTTTAAATAACCAATGCTTTCTGATGCTGACAATTAATAGTATCTCTTATAGCTTCCATTCTTTATTTATATCAGTTTCTTCTTCTCGTTTGCCACATTGTAATCTGAAGGTTACAGAACTTCAAATCTATTAGAAATTTTGATTTGATATTCTTGCCGCATTTCATGATTTTTCAAGTTTTTTTAAATAAAATTTGTCAGAATCATCTTTAGCGTTTGTTCCTCTCATAAGCGATAGCCGTTGTCTGATTTTCACTCTGACCAGATGATGACCCGAATTGCAGTTTGTCCCACTAACTGATCTAACATCAATGATGCTACTGTTCCAGCGTTTGTCCACTAATACATAATCAATCTGGTTCCGGGTTTCTCCATCTGGAGACGTCCAGGTGTATTTACGAATATCCTCATGCTGAAATGTTGTTCTCTTAAGAATGAGTTCTTGGATGTGGCAAAGGTGACTAATCTAACCCCGTTGTCGTTACTATCTTCACGAAGACTGAATTTGCCTATCGTTGGTTTGAATATATCTTCCCGCTCCACTTTTACATTAAAATCTCGTAAGAAGACAATTTTCATATGATATCGTGAAAGGCTATCAAATATGCATTCTAATTCTTCATCCTTGATCTTGTCATCTTTATCTTCTGTGGGAAAATGTACATTTACAAATATGAAATCTTGTCGTTTACCCTTTAGAATTATGTATGATATCCTATCACTGACAAACTTAATATCTCGGATAGCGGACAGGATCCTCCTTCTGACTAAAAAAACCCGACATAATTCAGGTCTTTCTGCACCCCCGTAGTATAATGCAAATCTTTCTGATTCCTGACTACCATCTCCTGGCCACCTAACTTCCTTTAAAGCCATTATAACCAATTGTGATTTATCTAATTTCAGCGTTAATATCTCTAGTGCCCCGCTATTGTATAAATTCCTAACATTCCATCTTCCTAGGAACATGTTCCTGTGTTTGAGCCTTCGGCATGGGTTTCCTGAAGTAGTCCCTGTCCGGAGAACCGAATGGTGGACTATTTGACCTCCGGAAAATTTTAACCCAGTGGAACCAATGTCCGCATTTCTTACGGTGAAAGATCGCCACTCTTTCGACCTAGGTACTTTTTCCGTCAGGCTTATCACCTTCGACCAGTCCAGCATGGGTAACCCTATCGGCAGCAATGCTACAGTCGGCATAGCTCTCGGGATCATTTATGCACGCAAGCCACACGGCTAGCATATATAATATAAGATTCCCTTATGACCAGCATCATGGGCTAATGAACAGTGTTACTGACTACAGTTCATGAGGTTTCGGGTTCGATTTCAAGTCAGACCATAGGAATTTTTCCTTAAAGGGAATTATTCCTGTAGTTCCCCATGGTCTGGAATATAGATTAAGTTTAGGTTAAGGACTCTCCTGGCGTTTCATTACATTTATCATCCAATCTTATCATTGTGGTAACTAACTCCGCCTTCTATGTGCCCCAACCTAAGAAATGGATTACAATTCCAGAGGAGAAAAAAAAAAGCCATAAAAGACAACTAGTTTCCTGCAGGCACATATTTTCAACATCTGTAGATTGTCAACCAAATTATTTTTCACCTAACATGAAATGAGGTGAAGAGAGATATGAAATGTATTATAGAGAAATGAAATGACATGGAGGGGAGGGAAGAGGAAATGGAGGGTGTTGGTGGGATGAAATTCGGGAATCGGGACAACCCTGAGAATATAAGATAAACCGCTATAGCCCAGCATTAATACCTCTTTGTAAACACCAAGATTCGAGCCGGGATCCCAGTCGGGGCATTGATTCGAACCTGGGATCTCAGTCGGGACCAAGATGCGAACCTGGGATGTCGGGACCAAGATTCGAACCTGAGTTGTCGGGACCAAGATTAGAATCTGGGATTCCAATCGGTGCCGAGAGTCGAACCTGGGATATCAATCGGGGCCAAGATTCGAACGTGGGATGTCGGGACCAAGATTGGAACCTGGGATCCCAATCGGTGCCAAGATTCGAACCGGGATCCCAGTCGGGGCAGCCGAGCGCGCGCTAGCAACGCTTCCATCTAGATGGTTTGGAATTAATGTACTCAGGTTTACTGTTAGCTATGCAATGCCTAGTTAAACAATCGGAAGAGAAAATGTTCTGCCTAAATTGGTATTCGAACCCAATATCTCCAGATTTAAGAGCTGGCGAATTAATAGTTTTGCTATTCAGGTAATCCCAGTGAAGACATACACATTTTTCTCTATTTGAAATCCTGGGGTACCCTATTAGTGACCTTCTGTTCACATTAAAACATAGCCACTTCTACTAAGAACATGATGGGGTATGTTTCGTGCCATATACGTTAATCACGAAAGTAATGTGAATGTTAGACCGTTAAAAGGGTAGACGGGGATTTAAAATATAATTGAATTTGTATCTGCACCGAGGTTACATACATAGCACAACTGGTTAGAGCACCAGCGCGGTAAGCTGCAGATCTTGGGTTCAAATCTCGACTTGACAGAATTTTTTCTTTTTTAATTGCATTAACAATTTATATAGTTTGTAACCTGTGGCTTTATACTTTATATTCTGTGGCTTTATACTATAAACATTGTGGCTTTATACTTCATACCCTGTGGCCTTATACTTTATACCCTGTGATCTTATACTTCATACCCTGTGATCTTATACTTCATACCCTGTGATCTTATACTTATACCCTGTGGTCCGTTCTAACATACATCAGTATCATTTACACTGCTTTTTCTTCTTCTTCTACAGGGCTACAGCCCGATGTCGGGTCTTGGCCTCCTGTATTCCACCCCTCCAAATCTGCCTATTCAGTGTCTTCCTTTGCCAATTCCTCACTCATAGAATCTTCTTTGCATCCTCGTCTACAACATCAATCCATCAGTTCTTCGGCTTCCCACTCTTCTCCTGTCCCCTATAGTTGTATAGATAATTTCTTTGGGATACGTCCATTCTCCGTGCGATGAACATGACCTGCCCTTTCAATTTTTTTGCGTTAACCATCATTGAAATGCATGGTTCCTTATACTGCGCATATAGCTCACTGTTATATCTGTTTCTCCATACGTCACCTTCCTTAATCGATCCGTAAATCCGCCTTAGAATCCCGCTAAAAACGGTATAACCACATAATGCAACATTGAAATCATTAAACAAGAGGAAGTTAAATTTTTCTTTCGAAGGTGTTTATTATATTTTATTGAGATGTATTAACAGTCCAGCTCTCACAGCCATAATACAATACTAGTCATTTAGATTCCAATTTAAAAATCATCTTTGTATCACATGTTGTGGGTCTCTTTTGTATTATGAAAATACATTTTAATTTCTAACAGTAATTAGAGTGTACTCATTTCACTTATGGGTCGCGTCAAGTTCAAATCCTTCCAGGTGAGTACCCGACTTAAGAAAAGTTAAGAACCAGTTAACTAAATCAAACACCAAGCATTATAGATCTGATACTTACTTACTTACTCACTGGCACTATCGAACCCGTAGGTTCATGGCCGCGCGGGCATAAGCTCTCGTTATAGATCTGATATGACTAAAATTTATGCGCTATAAATAAGAGTAAAATAAAAGCTAGATTGAAAAAATAATGGAGAATGTCGCATCTGAACAATAGAGAAAAGTATAATATTCCGTCCGTATTAATTCTGCCCAAGGGCAGGTCATTCACTGCAAGCATAACATTTGCATGCTATGGTTTGCAGCTTTACTAGGGAATTATAGGTGTGGTAGCTCCCCGTTTCTTTCCAAAACTATGATATTATTGGAGTTAATCACAACGGTAAAATTATCTGATGTTAAAAAGACTACTAGGCTAAAGTTTACTTCCATCTTTGAAATCTGGGAAGCAAAGAATGGTTGAGGGCGATTAAGATTAAGGTCTTATATTTTAGTAACTTAAAAATGAAGTTTAAACTTTGCAATTAATACAACAAGTTTATTTAATTTATTAATATTCGTATGAAGATGTAAGGTACAAATTTATTTAAATTAAAAATAAAATAGTGGTACTGTTTTATCAAAACATGAAAAATGCTCAGCTGATTTTAAATACAAAACAAAGATAACAAATCTAAATAATTATAAAACGAAAAAAAAATTCTTTGTGAATATTCTTAATGGATTTTAGAATTGGAAAATGAAAATACGAGGAAAACATTTTCACATAAATGTGTAAGCTAAATAATTTGGTAACTTTACGTAAATGCATCTTCTAGATTTTTTTAAGAACATTGGTATTTGTTTTTACTGGAACTGCGACGTCGTCCTTTCTTGCCCTTCTTACATTTTTTCTGAGCCTCGCAAGCTTGTCTGATATATTCCTGTTTTTGTTCACAACTCATGGATTTCCATATCTCCGCTCCCTTCTTCGCAATAACGCTTGCACGGTTACCTTTATATTTCTCTCGAAAAGTCTTCAAAAAGTTGAAGAAAGGGTTCACATTTTTACCATACTTTCCACTACATTTTCTCTTCGATATCCTTCCTCGTCTGCAACGTGATCTAGATCTTGTTCTAGACCTTGATCTACATCTTGCACTAGATCTTCCTTTTGTAGAACTTTTACTACATCTTCTCTTCGAGGTCCCTCCTCGTCTGCCACATCTAGATCTTGATCTAGGCCTTGATCTACATCTTGCACTAGATTTTCCTTTTGTAGATCTTTTACTACATCTTCTCTTCGAGGTCCTTCCTCGTCTGCCACATCTAGATCTTAATCTAGACCTTGATCTACATCTTGAACTAGATCTTCCTTTTCTAGATCTTTTACTAGATCTTCTCTTCGAGGTCCTTCTTCGTCTGCCATGTGATCTAGATCTTGATCTACATCTTGAACTAGATCTTCCTCTTTTAGATCTTTTACCGTCGCTTTGGATTCTAGATCTACTTCGTGATGACATTTGTTTAAAATTATTCTTATATTTTTTTGAACAAAATTTTCACTCTTCTAATTTTGAATTTAATAGCTGTTGTCATGGAGATCTTTAACAATATTATATATCTTTTTTTTTTTTGAAACAGCTAGAGAATTTTAACAATTTTATATTTGTTCATTGTTATGATTGCACGCACACTTACTTACTTACTCACTGTCACTATCGAACCTGTAGGTTCATGGCCGCGCGGACATAAACCCTCCATACATCCCTATCCGGAGCAAATGCTTTCCAATCATTTCCTGTATAATCTACTTCCCTCAAATCATATTTAATTTTATTCTTCCACCTCATTCTTGGTCTACCAGCTGGTCGTTTTCCCTCTGGTTTTCCAGCAAGAAGCTTCCATGCACGTCTTTCATTCCCCATATGCACCACATGTCCTGCCCACGCAGTCTTACTTACTTACTCAATGGCACTGTCGAACCCGTAGGTTCATGGCCGCACGGACATAAGCTCTCCATACATCCCTATCCTGAGCTAATGCTTTCCAATCATTCCCTGTGTAATCTACTTTCCTCAAATCATAGTTAATGTTATTCTCCCACCTCATTTTTGGTCTACCAACTGGGTGTTTTCTCCCTGGCTTTCCTACAAGAAGCTTCCATGCAAGTCTTTTATTCCCCATACGTGCAACATGTCCTGCCCATCGCAGTCTACGTGACTTAACTGTTCTTATTATATCTGGCTTCCTATAAAGACCATGTAGTTCATTGTTATGTAGTCTCCTCCATTCATCTGTTTGTTCATCTCTCTTTGGTCCAAAAATTTTCCTAAGTACTTTATTCTCAAATATTTGTAATCTCCTTTCCTCCCTTAAAGTAAGAGTCCATGTTTCATACACATATAATATAATTGGTAGAATAATAATTCAATAAATTTTCAGTTTAACGTTTTTTGAAAGGAGTTGGGACATCAAGAGTCTCTGCAATTCATAATAGCATGCATTTCCAGAATTGAGCCTATGTTTAATTTCTTTGTGCATCTCATTCCTATTTGTGATTATTGTTCCTAGGTATTTGAATTCAGCCACTTCCTCAAAATTTCCCTCATTTGTCATTAGCTGTCCATTTTTATTATATAAAGTACTTCTACGTGTGACCATATATTTAGTTTTATTGATATTTACTTCCAGTCCTAATTTCTTAGTGTTACTGAATGCAGTCTACGAGATATAATTGTTCTTGTTATATCTGGCTTCCTATAAAGATCATGTAGTTCATTGTTATGCAGTCCTCTCCATTCACCTGTCTGTTCATCTATCTTTAGTCCAAACATTTTCTTAGGTACTTCATTCTCAAATACTCGTAATCTCCTTTCCTCCCTTAAAGTAAGATTCCATGTTTCGCATTCATATAATATAACTGATAGAATAATAGTCTTATATATTTTCAGTTTAACGTTTTTTGAAAGGAGTTGGGACATCAAAAGTCTCTGTAATGCACAATAGTATACATTTCCAGAAAGTGTGCTTATGTTTAATTTCTTTGTGCATCTCATTCCTATTTATGATTATTGTTCCCAGGTATTTGAATTCAGCCACTTCCTCAAAATTTTCTATATTTGTCATTATCTATCCATTTTCATTATATAATGTATTTCCACGTGTGACCATATGTTTGGTTTTATTGATATTTACTTCCATTCCTAATTTCTTAGTGTTAGTCAATAGTGTGTGCGTGTTGTTCTGTTGTATCTTCTAGCTATCGGCCAATAGTACTACATCATCAGCATAAACTAACATCTTATTAAACCGTTGAGTTGTAAGCCTTCTTCATCCTCTATAGATTTGATGACATGCTCTAGTACAGAATTAAATAGTAAAGAAGATAGTGCATCTCGTTGCTTTAAGCCATTCTGGATTTCAAAAGTGTCCGAAAACTGTTTGCCTACACCCACCCTATTCTATGTGCCATTTAGACACATTCGTATAAGTTTAACTAACTCTTTAGGAATTCCGAACTCCAGCAGGATAGTATAACTTCTCCCTCTTAATTGAATCGTATGCTTTTTTTTTAAGTCTATGTATAGTTAATGTACAGTACCATTATATTCCCATTTCTTTTCTAAAATCTGTCTTATGCTAAAAATATTATCTGTTGTTGACCTGTTTGCTCTAAATCCATATTGACAATAACCTAGAACATCATCTATATAAGGAGTAAGTCTGCTTACTCCGCCTTCTAGGTGCCCCAACCTAAGAAATGAATTACAATTTTGCCAATGACAGAGGAAAAAATAAATGCCATAAAATACAACTAGTTCTCTGCAGGCACATATTTTTAACAGCTGTAGATTGTCAACCAAATTATTTTTTACCTAACATGAAATGAGATGACGTGTGATATGACATGTATTATAGAGAAATAGAATGGAGGGGAGGGAAGGGGGGATGGAGAGTGTTGGTGGGATGAAATTCGGGAATCGGGACAACCCTGAGAATATAAGATAAACCGGTATAGCCCAACATCAATACCCCTTTGTAATCACCAAGATTCGAACCTGGGATCCCAGTCGGGGCAAAGATTCGAACCTGGGATCTCAGTCGGGGCCAAGTTTCGAACGTGGGATGTCGGGACCAAGATTCGATCCTGGGATCCCAATCGGTGCCGAGATTCGATCCTGGGATCCCAATCGGTGCCGAGATTCGACCCTGGGATCGCAGTCGGGTCAGCCGCACGCGCGCGCTAGCCACTCTTCCATCTAGACGGTTTGGAATTAATGTACTCAAGCTTACTGTTAGCAATGCAATACCTAGTTAAAACATCCGAAGAGAAAATTTTCATAAGTAATGCCACGAGTGATTTCCAAATTATCGATAAATTCACTCCTCACTTCGTGAGTCGTGAATTTATCGATAATTTGGAAATCAAGAGTGGCATTTGTTAGGACTATTTAACGAATAAAATTAAGCTGTTTACTCACAAATCATTATTTAACTATAGTTATTTTAAAATATTTATATATTTAATGTAAACGGCGATGTTTACAAATGAGAAACGATAGGTACGCTTCTACTGCTTCTTTTGTTTATCACTGCAACCAGATCATACTATTTATTGCCAAAGGAACGCAATATTGTAAGGAGGAGCTTTCTTTAATATGGTAATTATAACACTGATAAATATTTGGTGAAACACGACTCTGATTGGTTGTAAAACAGAAATCATTGAAACGTGATTGGTCATTGACTCCCATTTGGGGCATGAGTTAAATAGTCTGCGTAAATTGGTATTCGAATCCAATATCTCCAGATCTAAGAGCTGGCGAATTAATAGTTTTGCTATTCAGGTAATCCCAGTGCAGACATACACATTTTTCTCTATTTGAAATCCTGGTGTACTCTTATTAGTGATCTTCTGTAAACATTAAAACATAGCCACTTCTACTAAGAAGACATGATGGGGTATGTTTCGTGCCATATACGTTAATCACGAAAGTAATGTGAATGTTAGACTGTTAAAAGGGTAGACGGGGATTTAAAATATAATTGAATTTGTATCTGCACCGAGGTTACATACATAGCACAACTGGTTAGAGCACCAGCGCGGTAAGCTGCAGATCTTGGGTTCAAATCTCGACTTGACAGAATTTTTTCTTTTTTAATTGCATTAACAATTTATATAGTTTGTAACCTGTGGCCTTATACTTTATACCCCTGTGACTTTATACTTTATATTCTGTGGCTTTATACTATAAACACTGTGGCTTTATACTTCATACCCTGTGACCTTATACTTTATACCCTGTGGTCCGTTCTAACATGCATCAGTATCATTTACACTGCTTCTTCTTCTTCTTCTTCTACAGCGCTACAGCTCGATGTCGGGTCTTGGCCTCCTGTATTCAACCCCTCCAAATCTGCCTATTCAGTGTCTTCCTTTGCCAATTCCTCACTCATAGAATCATCTTTGCATCCTCGTCCACAACATCAATCCATCAGTTCTTTGGCTTCCCTCTCTTCTCCTGACCCCTTCAGTTGTATAGAGAATTTTCTTTGGGATATGTCCATTCTCCGTGCGATGAACATTACCTGCCCTTTCAATTTTTTTGAGTTAACCATCATTGAAATGCATGGTTCCTTATACTGCGCATATAGCTCACTGTTATATCTGTTTCTCCATACGTCACCTTCCTTAATCGATCCGTAAATCCGCCTTAGAATCCCGCTAAAAAACGGTATACCACATAATGCAACATTTGAAATCATTAAACAAGAGGAAGTTAAATTTTTCTTTCGAAGGTGTTTATTACATTTTCTTTGAGATGTATTAACAGTCCATCTCTCACAGCCATAATACAATACTAGTCATTTAGATTCCAATTTAAAAATCATCTTTGTATCACATGTTGTGGGTCTCTTTTGTATTATGAAAATACATTTTAATTTCTAACAGTGATCAGAGTGTACTCATTTCACTTATGGGTCGCGTCAAGTTCAATATCCTTCCAGGTGAGTACACGACTTAAGAAAAGTTAAGAACCAGTTAACTAAATCAAACAAACCAAGCATTATAGATCTGATACTTACTTACTTACTCACTGGCACTATCGAACCCGCAGGTTCATGGCCGCGCGGGCAATAGCTCTCATTATAGATCTGATATGACTCAACTTTATGCGCTATAAATAAGAGTAAAATAAAAGCTAGATTGAAAAATAATCGGAGAATGTCGCATCTGAACAATAGAGAAAAGTATAATATTCCGTACGTAGTAATTCTACCCAAGGGCAGGTCATTCACTGCAAGCATAACATTTGCATGCTATGGTTTGCAGCTTTACTAGGGAATTATAGGTGTGGTAGCTCCCCGTTTCTTTCCAAAACTATGATATTATTGGAGTTAATCACAACGGTAAAATTATCTGATGTTAAAAAGACTACTAGGCTAAAGTTTACTTCCATCTTTGAAATCTGGGAAGCAAAGAATGGTTGAGGGCGATTAGATTAAGATCTCATATTTTAATAACTTAAATATGAAGTTTAAACTTTGCAATACAACAAGTTTATTTAATTTATGAATATTTGTATGAAGATGTAAGGTACAAATTTATTTAAATAAAAATAAAATAGTTGTACTGTTTTATCAATTACATGAAAAATGCTCAGCTGATTTTGAATACAAAACAAAGATAACAAATCTATATAATTATAAAAAAATTCTTTGTGAATATTCTTAATGGATTTTAGAATTCGATAATAAAAATATGACGGAAAATTTTACATCAATGGATATGTTAAATAATTTGGTTATTTTACGTAAATACAGCTTGTAGATTTTTTTTTAAGAACATTGGTATTTGTTTTTACTGGAACTGCGACGTCGTCCTTTTTTGCCCTTCTTACATTTGCTCTGGGCCTCGCAAGCTTGTCTGATATATTCCTGTTTTTGCTCACAACTCATGGATTTCCACTCCCTTTTTTGCAATAACGCTTGCACGGGTACCTGTACCTTTGTATTTCTCTCGAAAAGTCTTCAAAAAGTTGAAGAAAGGGTTCACATTTTTACCATACTCTTCGAAGTCCTTCCTCGTCTGCCACGTGATCTAGATCTCGATCTACAACTTGAACTAGATCTTCCTCTTCTAGATCTTCTACTTCTCTTCGAGGTCCTTCGTCATCTGCCACGTGATCTAGATCTCGATCTACAACTTGAACTAGATCTTCCTCTTCTAGATCTTCTACTTCTCTTCGAGGTCCTTTGTCGTCTGCCACGTGATCTAGATATTGATCAAAAACGTAATCTAGATCTTGATCTACAACTTGAACTAGATCTTCCTCTTCTAGATCTTTTACCGTCGGTTTGGTTTCTAGACCTACTTCGTGACATTTTTTTAATAATTGTTTTTATTTTTATGAACCAAAACTCACTCTTTAAATTTTTAATTTTATTCATAATAGCTGTTGTCATGGAAATCTTTAACAATATTACATATATATTTTTGGAAAGAGCTGGAGAATTTTAACAATTTTATATTTGTTCATTGTTATGATTGCACGCAAAGCATCAATAATGTAACATTTCCTTATAACCAGCTTCATAGGCTAATGGTCAGCGTTTCTGACTACAGTTCATGAGGTCTCGTGATCGATTCCCAGTCAGACCATAGGAGTTTTTCCTTAAAGGGAATTATTCCTGTGGTTGCCCATGGTCTGGAATATAGATTAAGTTTAGGTTATGGACTCTCCTGGCGTTTCATTACATTCTATCATCCATCATATCATCGGGGTAACGTAACTCCACCTTCCAATCTAAGAAATGGATTACAATTCCGCCAATATCAGTGGAGAAAACCTGGTGGCATTGGGTAAAAAAAATGCTTGCCCTTCATGTTCTTATTCATAGTTTTACTCTCCGTTCTGTTGCTGGATTTAAATATAGTCTTAAATGTTTTCGTGGTGCAGTAAACCCTACGATTGACTAACGTGATAATGGATTATCCTACAATTATAAAATTCTTCCTTACGTTGTTTGTAAACGAATCTCCATGAATGTAAAAACTTCAAATTATTTTATCTTATATTATTAAAATAAAATTTATTTAGATTTTTGCAAAGAAACTTGATATATGCCTGTGAATTAACATGAGAACGCTATTCTACGAAAATAAGCGAAATTGGTTCATTAGGAGTGGAGATTTTGCTGAAAGCTGAAATTAAATAAAAATGCATAGACCTACCGATATACCGATAACTTTCAAAATAAAAACATGTAATTTTCCTTATAGTTTTTTACATATTTTGTTTGTTCCATATACATATAGTTATTTAAAAATTCCTTACCCATATTTAGAACAATGGGATGAACCAAGATTAACTTGTTTTTCAGGCAATGTATAAATATGATTGTGTTATCTTATACCTTGGTATTATACAAATTATTATTATTATTATTATTATTATTATTATTATTATTATTATTATTATATTCTTAAAGTAATTGAATAACGGAGATTGAGGTGATTTGGACGCGTTAAAAGAATGGGAGAAGAAAGAATTCCGAAAATTATTTTGGAATGTAATGCCTTTAGCATGTGGAAGAATAAAAAAAATCGGTTGAAGAAAAAACTACATAGTGTAGGAAGAATTCTTAGGCTAATTAAAATTATTATTAAAATTATTATTATTATTATTATTATTATTATTATTATTATTATTATTATTATTATTATTATTATTATTACCACTGCTACTGTTATTTGGAGGAAGAGAATCAAAATTAATATTGGACATAGGAACATACTGTATACATTTACAAACCTGTTAAATAATAATAAAAAATACTATTACTTCCATTAATGTCGGCCTCGGTGGTCTAGGGGTTACGTTCCTTGTCTCTGGTCACGAGGGTCGCGAGTCAAACACCGGCGAGGTCAATTATATTTTAGGATGGAAAAATCCTAGGGCCAAGTCCTCCGAGAGAAACTTTAAACCGTAAGTCCCGAGTTTTAAGTTTTCCAGTCTCGAAAAGTAATCTCACGACTAAATTACAGCCTCTGAACAAAATTTAATCACCTTTCTAATTCAAGCAATACCTCAATTGCCTACTAGGTGTCTCTTTGAAGAGATGAGCTAACCACTTGTCACTTACAGACACCTGTATGGAAATAAACGTAATCGAATTAGCCTTGGTTATGTAACTAGCGAAATGGAGAACTCTTGACCCTCTTGGGATGTATGGATACAGATAGATTACAATTAGTATCACTTTAACTATTAATATCATCATTAGTACTATTATCATTACTATTAGTACTACTATCACTATTAATTTACAATCTACAATTACTATTATTAGACCCTGATTGCAGATTCCAAGAGTATATTAAATAGACAGAAAACATACTTTAATCAGCTATTATATGTACGTGCAGAACAGGATTTTGAAGAAGATGATTTACGAACAGCAAAAATACTAATCACAGAACCAAGTGCATTAGAGATTCAAGTAACGATAGAATATAAAAAAGATAAAGTGGGTTGTCATTTAGGCAATGGCAGAAATTTAGATAAACACACTAAAATACAAGGATTCAATTATCTATGTGGCACAACGAAACGCACTTTATTGAATAAGACTAGAAAATAAACTATTTTGAAGTTTTTACAAAGTATTGGCAGTTCCATCTCTTATATATAGATGTGAAACCTGGACATTAACAAAGACAGATAGTAAACAAATAGAGGCTGCTGAAATGAAGATGTTGAGAGCAATAGCAGGATACCAAAGGACCGATAAAAAGAAAAACGAAGATATAAGAACAGAACTTAATATATTTAATCTCTGTGAAAGAATAACATATTACCAAAATGCTTATCTTCAGCATGTATTACGAATGAATGAACAACGCATACCAAGAAGAATGTATATTTATAAACCAAAAGGGAGAAGAACGTTGGGAAGACCATTGAAGAGATGGAAGGACCAATTCGACCGAGATCGGAACAGGCCATTGGGCCTAATCCTTGTTGTTGTTGTTGATGATGATGATGATGATAAAGTGATCTCGCTACAGGCCATAGGAGACCCTTGGGGTAGTAGGAGGTTAAGGCTCCAACTTTTCTACACAATCGGCACTTGATGTCAGCTGGGTTGTCAACCCGCGTGACGGCTGCCTTTACCCCCAGAACAAGCGTTTGGTAATCATTTCCGTTGCCATGGAGACAGCAGAAGGTTTGGGTCAGTTTAAAAATCCTGACCCCACCGGGACCGATAGAACATATAAATATGTATTAAGATTCAGGTTCAGATGGAGTCCTGGCAGAACTCATAAAATGAGGGGAAAACATTGATTGACAAGATACGTCGGTTGCTTAGTACGATTTAGAGACAAGAGACTCTTCCAAATGAATGTAAAGAATCAATTACACCGAACGACAAAAAATAAATATTTTTTTGTCTCGGAAAAAAAAAGTGATTCTGATAGTATTTCCCCCCCCCCCTGAATTCAAATATGATATCGGTTTTTCTCCATCACGCAAGGTTTCCGAGAGGCAGAAATTTATAATTTCAAACACTTTAATATTTTCTACATTCGTAACTACATAATATTCGAACATTCGGACTCACCTAGAAAGTAAGAAATGACGATTTTCTGCTATATTTCGCCTGCGGAACTTTCCTCTTGATGGTCCAACAATAATCGGCCAGCATATTAGGATTCCATTTGCCTTGATATCTCTTTTCCATAGCTGAATAATTTGAGTTAGCTCATTTAGTTTTATTTTACAATGGACAAATGGACGAAACAACTTTATTAAAAATGAATTTAATCCACTATTTGAAATTGAAATAAAAAAAAAACTGTGGGCGATAGAGAATTCCGAATATATATTTGAAAACACGATAAAAAACTGCATTAAGTACAAGTATTCGTACTCATGAGACAAATCATGTTGACCAGTGTTATCGTACCAATATATAAGAAAGGAGATAAAACGGATTGCAAAAACTACTAGGGCATTCCACTATTTTAAATTTCGTACAAACTTCTAACAAATATATTAGTAAGCAGACTTACTCCCTAAATTGACGACGTAATATGCGATCATCAATGTGGATCGGACTTATAGTGTAAGACGGTTTTAGAAAGTAAATGGGAATATAATAGTATGGTGTATCAACTATATGTAGACTTCAAAACGGTATATGATTCAATTAAGAAGAAGTTATATGATATCCTGCTTGAGTTAGGAATTCCTAAAAAAGTTAGTTAGATTTAATCGTCGAATGTGTTTAAATGGAACAAGAGTGGAGTGGGTGTAAGCAAACAGTTTCCACATACAACTGAAATTCACAATGGGTAAAGAAGATGCACTATCTTCTTTACTACTCAATTTTTTATTGGAACATACCATCAAATCTTTAGAGGATGGAGAAGGCCTACAACTCAATGATATTAATAAGCTGTTAGTTTATGCTGATGATGCAGTAATATAAGGCGATAACAAGGAGATACTAAGGGCTAACACGTGCACTCTATTCATTAACACAAAGAGATTGGGGCTGGAAGTAAACATCAATAAGACTAAAAATATGGTCACTTATTTACTCTTACTTACTTACTCATTGGCACTATCGAACCCATAGGTTCATGGCCGCGTGGACATAAGCTCTCCATACATCCCTATCCTGAGATAATGCTTTCCAATCATTCCCTGTATAATCTACTTCTTTCAAATCATAGTTAATGCTATTCTCCCACCTCATTCTTGGTCTACCAACTGGGCGTTTTCCCTCTGGCTTTCCTAAAAGAAGCTTCCATGCAAGTCTTTCATTCCCCATACGTGCAACATGTCCTGCCCATCGCGGTCTACGAGACTTAACTGTTCTCATTATATCTGGCTTCCTATAAAGACCATGTAGTTCATTGTTATGTAGTCTTCTCCATTCACCTGTCTGTTCATCTCTCTTTGGTCCAAACATTTTCCTAAGTACTTGTAATCTCCTTTCTTCCCTTAAAGTAAAAGTCCATGTTTCGCACCCATATAATATAACTGGTAGAATAATAGTTTTATATATTTTCAGTTTAACATTTTTTGAAAGGAGTTGGGACGTCAAGAGTCTCTGCATTGCATAATAGCACGCATTTCCAGAATTGAGCCTATGTTTAATTTCTTTGTGCATCTCATTCCTATTTGTGATTATTGTTCCTAGGTATTTAAATTCAGCCACTTCCTCAAACTTTCCCTCATTTGTCATTAGCTGTCCATTTCTATTATATAATGTATTTATACGTGTGACCATATATATAGTTTGATTGATATTTACTTCCAGTCCTA